>JAPZIH010000832.1:125000-160000 GCA_027410445.1 Discoglossus pictus | reverse complement strand
TGTCTTCCTCCCCCACTTCTCCCCTGTGTCTTCCTCCCCCCCCTTCTCCCCTGTGTCTTCCTCCCCCCCTTCTCCCCTGTGTCTTGCTCCCCCCCTTCTTCCCTGTGTCTCGCCCCCCCTTCTCCCCTGTGTCTTTCTCCCCACACCTCCTCTGCAGGCGCATGCATGCAGCTCTGTACGGACTTAAGAAGTAGTTGTAAGTGTATACTCTCCCATGGAGCATTACACACTCACCAGAATTATTATAGATGATATGTGACTATATTCACTAGTGAAGTAAGATCTTACAGGTTCCTATGTTATTCTGTGGAACCTATATTTTTGGTTGGAAGGAACTCTTCATACATAAGTGAATAAGCACTGCACAATAACATAGGACCTTGATACGTATTACTTCAATAGTGAAAACAAATTTACATTAATGAAAATCCTTTTATTCTGATTGCTAGTGTACAATACTGACAATTAAAGAACTAAAAACAAAATAAATACATCCTATAATATATTATCTACTGTGCTGTGGGGAGCTATTTCTCTATTTGTATCTCTGATTTGCCATGTGGGAGGGCAGTCTTATAGAAGATACATAAACTCTACTGTAAAATTCACATCAATGTGGTCTTGCTCTCACAAAAATTGAAATGTGATTTATGCTCATTCAATGTAGTTCCCAGCTGACTAATACGTTTAGGAAAAACTCTGTGTATTGTCAGTGCCAAATTTATATCTCAGGTGCCCCCTGGCATTGCAGCTTTCTCCCTCTTATAATTCTCTAGTTCCAGGCATTCGCTCTAGTGGTGTGTCTGTGTACTGCAGTATTTATATTTTTATGCCAAGGAACATTTTAAAGTGTGACATGAAACCTTTCACAGGAAAGCACCTTTAGGCGGCTTCCAGGTTGGCCTAACAACAAATCGGCTAAAATCACTGCTGTTGTCAAAAACGTAACTCCATCCTATCGCCTCCTTTGATGATTCAAGGCCGCAAAGGTTACCAGTGGTAAAGACGCAAAATCCATATTCAATTACAACAATTCAACAAGCCCGTAGTTGGCTTAAAACTCGTAAATGGCAAATGTATCAAAATGTATACGATTGCTGGAGAGGACCCACTAATGGGTTAAACACCTGTTCGTAGCAAAAGCAAATAAGCACACACTACTGTACTTAAAAATACTGGGAAAGCGATGATAGACATTAAAATTTATTGAACAACAGTCTCAAGCTCGCAAATCTGCAATAAAAAAATATTTATTTTAAGTTTTATTTCAGTGTTATATTGATCCTGGGATTCAATGGGTTAATACATATCATGGAACCCGCATGGACTAGAACAGTTGTTTAATTGATTTTTATTAATTTCTACATTGCTGGATTGCGAGTATGATTGCAAATCAGACTTCTGAAAACTAATTGATTGTAGTATAAACTCCATGTTTTACTGATGTCATGATGACAGTCTCATTTACTATTGGCTCTGTCTAAATTGTAACTTACGGGTTTGCTTAATTGATCATACCCTGAAATGATACGTACGGGTTCATGGTTTACGTGTTGGGGCTGTGAGCCTGTAATTGCGACCTTTATGCAAATGAATACATCTAGATATGTAGAAAATTTGTAACCCGCAGCCAGAATGTTGGGTTCCGTGTAATTACGGGCTTGGCATTAAATAGGGCCCTAAGTAACTAACTGGACCCTCTCCTGTTATTTAGCTCTATGTCTGGTTCCAATACCTACTATAATTTCCAGGGCCCTCATTCAATTGCAATTTGGTCAATTGAATAGGGCTCTAAATAAGCACATAACATATTTTTTTTAAAGAAGTTTTTAGTTAGTAAACATCTATCCAAAAGCAAGGTTTTCACTAACTAAAAACTTCTTTAAAAAAATATGCTATGTGCTTGTTTAGAGCCCTATTTAATTGGCAAAATCACAATTGAATGAGGCCCCAGGTATCTATAGAACAGTCTCCTGTTTTTCCGAGTACAAATTGTGTCCATCTCACTGTAGGTCCTACAACAGATGTACAGTCTGGTCCTTATTTATTTATTTATTTATGTATTTAAACTGACACTGTTCACTTCTGTTTTTTTACTATACAAATCCAGACATAATTAGTTGTTAATAGTTTTGCGTATATTCATTTAATAACTAAACTTAAAAGTTATGTATTTTAAGCAAAAAATGACACAAAACCATCCTTACACAGTGACTTTATATCATGTGATTAATTATCACTTACAATTATTTGTAATAGGTATAACGAGTATGCCCAGTCGTCATAAAATAAGTGATAAGACATTAATGCGTATAATGATGCATGTCTATTAATTATCCAGATAATTGCTCTTGTAGTTTATCACTCGCCTCACTGTCAGATATAATTAATTATATAAAGCGATTAACAGAAAGGTAGAATATTTTCATGTAAAATATGATTTATGTAAATTTAAAGTTAAGTTGTCTGACACTTCCCAATTGTTTTTATTACAGCCATTAGTAATTCATCTATTATACTTGTCTGATCCCCTCATGATGTCCTATAGGGGTAGGAGGAACTCTACAGTGAGGGGGAAAAAGTATTTGATCCCCTGCTTATTTTGAACGTTTGTTCACTGACAAAGAAATGACCAGTCTATAATTTTAATGGTCGGTGTATTTTATCAGTGAGAGACAGAATAACAAAAAAACACATGTCAAAAAAGTTATAAATTGATTTGCAGATCAGTGAGGGAAATAAGTATTTGACCCCTTCATCTTAGTACTTGGAGTAAAAACCCTTGTTGGCAATCACAGGGGTCTGACGTTTCTTGTAGTTGGCCACCAGCAGCCTTATTAAATTGCGATTCAGTAAATTTAAAAGGGCTCTATATAAGCACACAGCATATTCTTTTTTCCAAAGTTTTTAGTTAGTGATCTTCTATCCAAAAGCAAGGTCTTCACTAACTAAAAACTTCTGTAAATAAAATATGCTATGTGCTTAAATAGAGCCCTTTTAAATTTACCGAATCACAATTTAATAAGGCTGCAGGTTTGCGCACATCTCAGGAGGGATTTTGTCCTCTTTGTAGATCCTCTCCAAGTCATTAAGGTTGTGATGTTTGGCAACTCGAACCTTCAGCTCCCGCCACAGATGTTCTATGGGATTAAGGTCTGGAGACTGGCTAGGCCACTCCAGGACTTTAATGTGCTTCTTCTTGAGCCACTCCTTTGTTGCCTTGGCTGTGTGTTTTGGGTCATTATCATGCTGGGATACCCATCCACGACCCATTTTCAATGCCCAGGAAAGGAAGGAGGTTCTCACCCAAGATTTGACGGTACATGGCCCCGTCCATCGTCCCTTTGATGCGGTGCAGTTGTCCCCTTAGAAGAAAAACACCCCCAAAGCATAATGTTTCCACCTCCATGTTTGACGGTGGGGATGGTGTTCTTGGGATTATAGGCAGCATTCATCCTCCTCCAATCACAGCGAGTTGAGTTGATGCCAAAGAGCACGATTTTGGTCTCATCTGACCACAACACTTTCACCCAGTTCTCCTCTGTATCATTCAGATGTTCATTGGCAGACTTCAGAAGCGCTTGTACATGTGCTTTCTTGAGCAGGGGGACCTTGCGGGTATAAGAATCTATTTTGTGCTCGTTACATCACTTCCTCTGAGCTGAATGATAATGGGGTGTGTTTTGGCTATCAGTAGATAGAGGGGTGGGAAGGAGTGAACAGAGAGCTTTTGTTAAGATAAATTGATAAGATTAAAGTTAACACCATACCTCTTTATATTGTAAGTTTGCGAGTTTTCAGTCTTGCGAGGTACTTTGGGGAAAGCTCTATGGACCCCGGATTCTAAGCTCAAAGACCGGGCCCTCCATCCTTTGCTATTTGTTCATATTGCTATTGTTTTTACCTTGAACTTACCCATGTATAGCGCTACGGAATATGTTGGCACGTTACAAATAAACAATAATAATAATAATAATAATAATAATAATAATACCCCTACACTGGACCAGAAGCAGACTTCTCGTTCAAGAAATGCAACCCCATCACTCCAGAAATGTAAATGCAGCTACCACCTATGTATCATGGATTCCCCCGTTGCCTAACAGAGGAATCAATATATTTATTTCCAATTAGAAACTAAATTACTTTTTTTTTTGCACTTAGACTCAAAGTTTTCAAACAAGTATTTATATAATCGTGCAATGGTCCTTTAATGCTGCCAGAGAGGCCAGTCCTATCATATTAAACCCTGCAGCCCTCTGTTCCTGGGGCCTCTCACATGACACAGTCATATGTTTCCATTTATTTTAGCCATAACATATTGTTGCCTTGTTGGGGTCGTCCTCCAATGTGCCGAACAGATTTCTGAACTTACTCTCCCCTCTAATATTTGATTTCAGATTATTTTTTCGTAACACCCGTGGAAGTGGACTCCAATGGAGCGTACGTTTCACATGATATTTTACACAACAGTAGGAAGAGGAGATCAACGGGCAGTTCAAAGACTTCCTCACACTACAGGTTTTCAGCATTTGGACAGGAGCTCCACTTGGAACTTCAGCCGTCCCCGGCTCTATCACCAGAGATGGTTGTGCAAATTCTGGGTAGAGACGGATTAGTAGCAGATGTGGAGCAGAGCGTGGAGCGGTGCTTCTACCAGGGGATTATCAGAGACTTTGACAACTCCTCTGTGGCCATATCTACGTGTGAGGGCATGGTAAGTCATCTGAAATACGTCTAGCATTTCTTAGAAACGTCATATGTTTGTAACAAATTACCATTTGCAGCTGTGCAAGTCATGAGATAAATCTGTATTTTAGTAGATACTGCTTGTGCCTGAAGGATGGCTGTGTCTTCCATACTTCCAGTTGGGAGTATTCTCCTAATTTATCTATTCATGAGTGGATTGAGTGGGAGGAAGCTGGATTTGTTGGTAGATTCAGATCAGGTCATATTCCTCCTTCCTTTCCATAGGGTCAGTTGAGGTAGCTTCCCTCCCATAGGCTCAGTAGGCTTCTTTGTAACCACCCATTGTTGGATCATCATAGTGTGTTCCATGCTCTAACAGTGGTGGAGCTAGTGCTGATGGAGCAGGTACAAAGCCCTGGGGCTTCCACCAGGGTAGGGGCCCTCTGCTACCGGAAATAAAGGGAGTCTCTAAATGTATTAAGGGAGAGGGGCAGATAATTATTATTCTTATAGAAACGTTTTCACCTACATATATATTTTGACTTTCTATTGACACTAACCAATCTTGAAGCCATGGCTCATATCTAGTCAATTCCATTTTGTCTTTGTAACTTCCTGATAGCTGGTGTATGATCGGGGGTGTTTTTTTTATCTGTTAGTAGACCATAGTAGAGGGACTGATGAGGACCATTTTTTAAATAACTGGACACCAGTCAACTTCCCCAGCACATGCCTAGAAGCAGGGAGTCTACCTAACTTACCATAATCTAGTTAACCTGATTCCCCCCATGGTCTTCACTACTTATTCCTCTTAGTGTCAGTTGGCTTTGTAGTGAAAGCAGTGTCATCAGACCCAATTAGCAATCATCAACTATTATAATTGTGGTAAGTGTGTAACGCTCCATGGGAGTGTCCACACTTACCATCACTTGCTAAGGCCGTACAGAGCTACGGCAACAGCCGCGAGCTACAGAGGAGGAGGGGGAGGAAGACACATGGGAAAGGGGGAGGAAGACACAGGGGAGAGGGGGAGGAAGACACAGGGGAGAGGGGGAGGAAGACACAGGGGAGAGAGGGAGGAAGGCACAGGGGAGAGAGGGAGGAAGGCACAGGGGAGAGAGGGAGGAAGACACAGGGGAGAGGGGGAGGAAGACACAGGGGAGAGGGGGAGGAAGACACAGGGGAGAGGGGGAGGAAGACACAGGGGAGAGGGGGAGGAAGACACAGGGGAGAGGGGGAGGAAGACACAGGGGAGAGGGGGAGGAAGACACAGGGGAGAGGGGGAGGAAGACACAGGGGAGAGGGGGAGGAAGACACAGGGGAGAGGGGGAGGAAGACACAGGGGAGAGGGGAGGACGACACAGGGGAGAAAAGAGGATGGAAGGGAAGGAAGACACAGGGAAGATGGGGAGGAAGAAACACAGGGGAGATGGGGAGGAAGAAACACAGGGGAGATGGGGAGGAAGAAACACAGGGGAGATGGGGAGGAAGAAACACAGGGGCGATGGGGAGGAAGAAACACAGGGGCGATGGGGAGGAAGAAACAGTGGCAATAGGGAGGAAGAAACACAGGGGAGATGGGGAGGAAGAAACACAGGGGAGATGGGGAGGAAGAAACACAGGGGCGATGGGGAGGAAGAAACACAGAGGAGATGGAGAGGTAGAAACACAGGAGTGATGGGGAGAAGAGACACAGGGGAGATGGGGAGAGACACAGGGGAGGGAGGGAGAGACACAGGGGAGGGGGGAGAGACACAGGGTAGGGGGAGAGACACAGGGGAGGAGGGGAGGGGGGTGGGAAAGGACACAGGGGAGGGGAGAGGTGGGGGAAAGAGACACAGGGGTGAGACAGAGGGGGAGGAGACACAGGGGAGAGGGGGGGGAGCGACACAGGGGTGGGAGAGGTGGGGAAAGAGACACAGGGGAGAGAGGGGAGAGACACAGGGGAGAGGGGGAGGAGACACAGGGGAGAGGGGGGAGGAGACACAGGGGAGAAGGGGGAGGAGACACAGGGGAGAAGGGGGAGGAGACACAGGGGAGAGGATGAGAGACACAAGAGAGGGAGGGGTGGGAGAGGTGGGGAAAGAGACACAGGGGAGAGAGGGGAGAGACACAGGGGAGAGGGGGAGGAGACACAGGGGAGAGGGGGAGGTGACACAGGGGAGAGGGGGGAAGAGACACAGGGGAGGGGGGAGGAGACACAGGGGAGAGGGGGGAAGAGACACAGGGGAGAGGGGGGAGGAGACACAGGGGAGAGGATGAGAGACACAAGAGAGGGAGGGGGGAGAGAAAAATGATACAATTTACGGACAGTTTACTAGTTGACAATAATCATCTTGAAAATGAGACAACAGCCAATGCTTGGAGGGTGGGTCAGACATGATGGATGACAGATAAAAATATCAAGCTCCGTAAGTTTACTGTAAGAATAATATATATTTTTTTCAACTGATAAATTACAAGTTTAATATTTTTAAACACTTTTAGTTGACACCACATTTGGTCCATTTAATATGCTTACAGTAGCCCTAGTTAAAGTAGCCCAGGAAATGTGTCATTTATTAGATCACTCGACTGGTCTTAACAATTCCAAGTAAAAGCATCTAAAAGGGTAAAGTTAAAGTTATTTATGTATAAATTAAAAGACCACGGTAGTTTGGTAAAAATGAATGATTTAGATGTCTCTGAGTCTTTCTTGCTCTTCACTGACACACTCAGGCCTGGTGCCCCCACGTATCCAGCTTTATATGGGAGGGGGCACACTTTGATTTGTGTATTTAGTATCAGGGGATTAAGAGAACAATGGATTCCATATAGAAAGAATGTTATTCATCCAACCTAAAGCCATTAAATGCATTTGCAAAGCTTGATTGGGCCCTTTGTATTGGGAAGTCCAGATTACATTTTCTGGGCTAGTTGCTCCTGTGGGAGATCTCTTCAATCCCATGTCCGGCATTGTAACCCGGATCAGACGTCCATATTGCACCACATGATGCGCCGAGCCTGGATTGTGCTGGAGATGACTGAATGATGTGTCAAATTGCAGACATCTCTTAATTAATGACACTAATTGCCATTGAAGTGTCAGGTTAGGATTAACTACAATTAACTGAGCTGCCTCCCTGCAGGGAATACCTTGGAAAACATTTAGAAACAAAGCAAATACTGCGCACTATAATAGAAGTGGCACCAAATATGAGGCATTTCAGACAAATCTTGTACCCCATATTTTGTACCAAAATGAAACAGTAAATATATTTGTGTATTGATTTTGGTTTGCTAATTTATAAAGCACCAAGATGGTCTGCAGAGGTTTAAGAGAGATGCATTATAAAAACAATAAAATACCATTAGATACTGATACAAGATCAAATGGAGCCAAGGTGGATGTTTCTCTAGGACGCTCCATTCATTACTCCTCCTCCTTTCCCCTTCTTAGGTCCTCATGCTAAGACACATGCCACACACATAGATATGCATAAGTGTATGCATATATATATAATATACAGTGGACCCTCGGTACTCTACAACCTCCAAACCCTTCGATTTCGGTATTTGACGCGTCTGAATGATATTAAAACCTTGGTACTTGTTTCGCTGCCTTGGTACTTGTGGTGCTTGCTAAAACCAATTTACATTACACCTTAATGGGAGTTTGGTACTTTATCTCCACTTGTTGTGTCTTCTGGAACCAATTAACGACGAGTACCAAGGGTACACTGTATATATACCACAATCTTCTTTTATATATATATATATATATATATATATATATATATATATATATATATATATATATATATATATATATAATTATTATTATTATTATTATTATATATTTTTTTTTTGGTAGCCGTGATTGTCCAGTAATGTAGATGGACAAATGTATTTATAATTACAGCAACAAGCTTTCAAGAGATGAACCTCTCTTTATCAGATCATTTCTGACATGATAAAGAGAGGTTCATTTCTTGAAAGCTTGTCGCAGTAATTATAAGTATGTCCAATAAAAAAAAGTATCACTATATACTGCAATACTATGATTACTTATATATGTTTTTGAGCATAAAATCAAATGTAAATAGAGCTTGTTTCCAAGGCACTGACACAAGATTGAAAACTCGCAAACTTACAAACAAAGGAATCTTATAGATGTCTGGACTGCAGCGCATTGTCTGTATCCCCATTAAATTCAGTGTTATCAGATAAGACAACTCCATTAACACGCGGTCCATTAAACTTTGATTACATTTCCTCTCAATAAATGTATGAGTTTGGCGGATCAAACGCATTGCTTTTTAGCTGTTCCTGTGATTATTTAATTAATGTACTTTTATTTTATATGTAAAACTTCACTTTGGTAATATGTAAGAGGTTCTTTTAATGCCCAATAGAAACTTCTGGCCCTATAAGCATTATCTCCCCACATATGATATGCAGTGGTATATAATAATCACATATATAGTTGTGAGCAGGCGAGCTTGCTTAAGCCGTTGCTCACGCTAGCGGGCTCGCATAGCGAGCCCGCGGCCCTCGCGAAGCGAGGGTCGCAGTTGCTGGCAAGGAGCGCCGCAGGCGCTCCTTGCCAGCAACTGCAGCCCTCGCGAAGAGGGCTGCAGCCCTCGCAGCAACTGCAGCCCTCGCGCTCCTTGACAGCATTTGCGGCCTTTGCGAAGAGAGGGAGCTGTGCGTGCACGCCCCTGGAGAGAGGGAGCTGTGCGTGCACGCCCCTGGAGAGAGGGAACTGTGCATGCACGCCCCTGGAGAGAGGGAACTGTGCGTGCACGCCCCTGGAGAGAGGGAGCTGTGCATGCACGCTGCTGGAGAGAGGGAGCAGAACTCCATGCCCCATTAGACCCATCAGACTACTTACATTCATTGGAGCATCTCAATTCACCTCCGCCATGTCTCCCCTGCCTGCACATTTTCTGCAGAGGCAGGGAGTTTCAGAATTACGTCACATGCATGCAAAGTCATTCAGGAAGTCCCTGCCTCTGCAGAAAAACGTACAGGCAGGAGATGCATAGTGGTGGATAATTGAACAGCTTCGATGAATGTAAGTAGTCTGATGGGTCTGACTGATGATGTATTGTGTGTGTGTAATGTGCAGTGTGTATACATATATATATATATATAATGATGTATTGTGTGTGTGTGTGAGGTGTGTGTGTAATGTGCAGTGTGTATACATATATATATATATATAATGATGTATTGTGTGTGTGTGTGAGGTGTGTGTGTAATGTGCAGTGTGTATACATATATATATATATATAATGATGTATTGTGTGTGTGTAATGTGCAGTGTGTATACATATATATATATATATATATATATATATATATATATATAATGTTTTGTTGTGTGTGTGTGAGGTGTGTGTGTAATGTGCAGTGTGTATACATATATATATATATATAATGATGTATTGTGTGTGTGTGTGAGGTGTGTGTGTAATGTGCAGTGTGTATACATATATATATAATGATGTGTTGTGTGTGTGTGAGGTGTGTGTGTGTAATGTGCAGTGTGTATATATATATATATATATATAATGATGTATTGTGTGTGTGTGAGGTGTGTGTGTGTAATGTGCAGTGTGTATATATATATATATAATGATGTATTGTGTGTAATGTGCAGAGTGTATACATATATATATAATGATGTATTGTGTGTGTGTGAGGTGTGTGTGTAATGTGCAGTGTGTATACATATATATATATATATATATAATGATGTATTGTGTGTGAGGTGTGTGTGTGTAATGTGCAGTGTGTATACATATATATATATATAATGATGTATTGTGTGTGTGTAATGTGCAGTGTGTATACATATATATATAATGATGTATTGTGTGTGTGTGTGAGGTGTGTGTGTAATGTGCAGTGTGTATACATATATATATAATGATGTGTTGTGTGTGTGTAATGTGCAGAGTGTATACATATATATATATATATATAATGATGTGTTGTGTGTGTGTAATGTGCAGTGTGTATACATATATATATATATATATATATATATATATATATATATATATCACATATATAGTTGTGAGCGTACGAGTTGTTGCTAACGCTGCGGGCTCGCGTAGCGAGCTGCGGCCCTCGCGTAGCGAGGGCACTGGCCGAGGGTCTCAGTTGCTGGCATGGAGCGCCGAAGGCGCTCCTTGCCAGCAACTGAGGACCCTCGCGAAGCGAGGGCCTCAGTTGCTGGCATGGAGCGCCGTAGGCGCTCCATGCCAGCACCTGAGGACCTCGCAAAGCGAGGGCCGCAGTTGCTGCCATGGAGCGCCAAAGGCGCTCCATGCCAGCAACTGCGACCCTCGCAAACTTCACGTCGCAACCCAAACACTACGACACACACATTACGACACTCGCAACACTCGGACGCAACTCGCGAACATTACAAAATGTAAAACACAATACATACACACACCACATACATAAAAAACTTACCTACACCAAGAGGGAGCACCCAGCACCTCAAAAATACAACTTACACCTCGATTTTAATCGAAATAAAACAGTTTAGAGACTAAAAAAAAATCGAAGCGAGAGAAAAAATGGCCGCCGAACAAAACGAAAACGAGGCTACAGCACTCTAAACTCGCAAAACACCACAAGAAACTCGCAAAACACCACAAAACACCTACGGATATTCCGATACAGACGCATACCACACATTACCCGCCATTTTAGAACAATGCGGAAGTACACGACTACGCTAACGGTTTGGGCTCGCGCACGCACAGTGTTACACTGCACACATTCAGCACGCTTACACAGCAGATCCACACCACTAATGCTGCAGCAACATCAAAACACATTCACAGCTCTTCCACACAATGCTTTAAAATAGGTAAAGTATATTCATTTATTAATCTATTATATATTTCATTATTACACACTAAACAGCATTAGCTACCTTACAATTTCATTGCCGTCATTTTTTGACGGGCAATTCGCTAGTATTATATATAATAATAATGCTGTAATACTCTCTGCCTTCTCCATTTAGTTTCATTGATATATTCATACGGTGGTCAGTCTGGCAGGGGGCCTCCATATTAGTGTTAAAACACCGTATTTTAATTAACTAACACTGCCAAGGAGTTTATACTCAACCTAAGTGCATCAGAGGTGTCAGTTTTTTGTAATGATGGAGTCTCTGATTACTCTCCTTGGGGGTAACAGGGGGAATCCCTAATTACCTGATAATCTGCCGTGTGTGAGAACCTATGGAAATCTGGATAGATAAATAGGTTGATGGTTGGTTGGATGGATGGCTGGGTGGATGTATAGATGTATGGATGGATGGATAGATGGATCGGTGGGTGGGTGCTTGGATAGATGGATAGATGGATGGGTGGGTGCTTGGACAGATAGATAGATAGATAGATAGATAGATAGATAGATAGATAGGTTGATCGGCTGATGGTTGGTTGGATGGATGGCTGGGTGGATGTATAGATGTATAGATGGATGGCTGGGTGGATGTATAGTTGTATAGATGTATGGCTGGGTGGGTGGATGTATAGATGGATGGCTGGATGGATGGCTGGGTGGATGTATAGATGTATAGATGGATGGATGGCTGGGTCGGTGGATGTATAGATGGATGGCTGGATGGATAGATGGATGGGTGGGTGCTTGGATAGGTTGATATATATGGGTTGGTGGATGGATAGATAGATATGGGTTGGTAGATAGATAGATATGGGTTGGTAGATAGATAGATATGGGTTGGTAGATAGATAGATATGGGTTGGTAGATAGATATGGGTTGGTGGATGGATGGATAGATGGATATGGGTTGGTGGATGGATAGATAGATAGATAGATAGATAGATAGATAGATAGATATGGGTTGGTGGATGGATGGATAGATAGATATGGGTTGGTGGATGGATGGATAGGTGGATGGTTTGATAGATTGATAGCACACCACTTATACTCCAGGTTTCAAGAAGCGATGTAGCAAAGACAAGATGGAGTATTCTATTTATACACCATCTTCAAAAAGTCTAATGTGCTTTAAAAATGGTCCTATGTCCACGACTTACACGGCTGCTATTGTTGTTAATTTGTTACATACTTCTCACACAAGTGCAGTTTTTCATCAGCGCCATATGAAGTTTACCTCTTGTGAATGAATATGTGTACCTTGTACAGCAGCCCTTTCTGTAGAGCCCACATTCAGCCCTCAGTCTGTGAGTCTGAACAATATGTCACGGCAGTGAATGGCTTCAATATCCTTGTTACACCAATTACACTTGTCACTCGGGCGCCTCTCTTTCCTATTTGCTTTTGTTCAGTGCAATTAGACTAAAAGTGCTGTTTCTAGTGTACGGTTGGCAGCTCTTATCTTCTCATTGTCCCTTTCATTAGCAGTAGCCTCTTACAAATAAAGCTGCCATGACCCATCCTTACAAGACCACAATGCCATTTGGAAGCAATTGCATTTCAATAGACCTCTTTGATGTGATTTTTGGATGACCCGGAGGCTTCGGTAATTCAGTGCTCAGTTGTCTTGCAGGAGCTATAGAATAGTTGCTAGGCCGACTGATCTTTGGCAGACTAAAAAAAAACAACACACACACATAAACTGATCTATCGCTTGGTTAAAGATCCATGGCGGGCGGCTTATCTTACTCTGAACCTTGTTACACTGCGGAACAACAGGCTCATCAATTAGGTTCATGTAGTTACAGGAAGAGGGGCCGTCTGCTGGGTTCCCACTTATAAAAGGGACATGGGATTTTTGTATTTTTGTTGTGGCATCAGAAAGATGGTATTTAATAAAGTGCCATAGTGTGATTTATTTTTTCAAAAAAAGGTCTCTGAGCACAAAAACTTATTCAGTCCCAGTAAGGGGACTCTGAGCTCATGGATACCGCTCTGTACCATTATGATGAGCTGTCAAAATCAAGTGAAAAAGCTCATATGATACGTTTTCACTGGATTATGATTATTATTTTTATTATTATTATTTTTTTATTATTGTTTATTTGTAACGCGCCAACATTATCTGTAGCGCTATACATAGGATGTG
Source organism: Discoglossus pictus (assembly GCA_027410445.1). Classification (NCBI taxonomy): domain Eukaryota; kingdom Metazoa; phylum Chordata; class Amphibia; order Anura; family Alytidae; genus Discoglossus; species Discoglossus pictus. The sequence continues at coordinate 146,247 of JAPZIH010000832.1, read as the reverse complement.
ATCAAGGCAAAACAATTTTAACACATTACATTAAAGATGGAGGGCCCAGTCTTTGAGCTTAGAATCCGGTGTCCATAGTGCTTTCCCAGAGCACATTGCAAGATAGAAAACTTGCAGACTTACAATCTAAAGGTTTATTCAGTCGTGTCCGACTCTCCATGACCTTATGGACCACAGCACACAGGTTGTTCTTATCCATAAGGTAATCTTGGCAAAGATACTGGAGTGGGTTGCCAGTTACTTCTCCAGATTTGTCTGACCTCTCTAGTATGACCTGCCCATCATAGGTAGCCCTACATGGCATAGCTCACAGCTTTAATGAGGTACACAAGCCCCTTCACCATGGCAAGGTAGCGATCCAGAATGAGGTGTACTATGATACTACAATACTATTATAGCGCTTATAATATTTTTCACAGAATTTAAAATAGATCCATTAGGTACAAATACTGATGATATTGATACTGTGGCTAAAGTAGTAAAAATGTGTAATATTGTTTTTTAATTCAAGTTACTGTTACCCTGATAAAAAAAATATACGTGTATAATGTTCCCAATAAATTGTCTGCTACTAGAAACATCCAGGAATTGTTACCATTATTACCCATTAGTAAGCTATGAGTGGCTCAGTTTAAAGCTTCCTATGAACGACCCCCAATATAATGTATCTGTGCACAATAGGAACCTGCAGAGATTATCTTATGGACTCCATGGGAAGGTGCCCAAGTACGAGCTTTACACATCCTTGTAGCACAAAGAAAGGAAATGTTGTGGGACATTTACAGCAGGCAACTCATTGTGTCTTAATTGTAGCTGAGGTGTTAGACTGACACCTTACCCACATCCTAATTTACAGACTCATGGGACCAGTCATCATTACACCTTCCACATTGTCACTTTGACACCAATCATTATAGAGCATAATTAGAGTAGATGTCACTGGAATGGATCTATCTATCTATCTATCTATCTATCTATCTATCCCTCTATCTATCTATCTATCTATCTATCTATCTATCTATCTATCTATCTATCTATCCCTCTATCTATCTATCTATCTATCTATCTATCTATCTATCTATCTATCTATCTATCTATCTATCTATCCATCCATCCAACCAACCACCAACCCATCTATCTATCTATCTATCTATCTATCTATCTATCTATCTATCTATCTATTTATCCACCCATCAAACCAACCACCAATCTATCCATCTATCTATTCACCCATCATCCTATCTATCTATTATTATTATCCTTGATTTGTAACGCGCCAACATATCCTGTAGCGCTATACAGGGGTTAGGTACTATCTATCTATCTATCTATCTATCTATCTATCTATCTATCTATCTATCTATCTATCTAACCACCCATCCATCCATCCAACCAACCACCCATCCATCCATCCATACTTACACCCACCCATCCATCTATCCAACCACCCACCCATCCATCCATCTATCCAACCACCCACCCATCCATCCATCTATCCAACCACCCATCCATCCAACCACTCATCCATCCATCCATCCACCCACCCATCCATACATTCACCCACCGATCCATCCACCTATCCATCCATCCATCCATCCACCCACCCATCTATACATCCACCCACCCATCCATACATTCACCCACCGATCCATCCACCTATCCATCCATCTAACCACGAATCTCTCTATCTATACATCCACCCAGTCATCCATCCAACCAACCACCCACCCATCCAACCAACCACCCATCCATCCATCCATCCACCCATCCATACATCCACCCACCCATCCATACATTCACCCACCCATCCATCCACCTATCCATCCATCTAACCACCCATCTATCTATCTATACATCCACCCAGTCATCCATCCAACCAACCACCCACCCATCCAACCAACCACCCATCCATCCATCCATCCACCCATCCATACATCCACCCACCCATCCATACATTCACCCACCCATCCACCTATCCATCCATCTAACCACCCATCTATCTATCTATACATCCACCCAGTCATCCACCCACCCATCCAACCAACCACCCATCCATCCATCCATCCACCCATCCATACATCCACCCACCCATCCATACATTCACCCACCCATCCATCCACCTATCCATCCATCTAACCACCCATCTATCTATCTATACATCCACCCAGTCATCCATCCAACCAACCACCCACCCATCCAACCAACCACCCATCCATCCATCCATCCACCCATCCATACATCCACCCACCCATCCATACATTCACCCACCCATCCATCCACCTATCCATCCATCTAACCACCCATCTATCTATCTATACATCCACCCAGTCATCCATCCAACCAACCACCAACCCATCTATCTATCCTTCTATCTATCTATCTATTCATCCATCCATCCCTTGTGAAGACTTTCCCTGAACTAAAATACTTTTTTTCCAGGAAGCTGATCACCAGAAACCAGATGGCCGCAGCATAATTACATATAAATGATAAGAGACTAGCAGCTAGTTTTTTATTTTTTACATTTTCAAGTGTAGTTCATCAAAACGGTACATTGTATAGAACCTCAGCAGTTCTGTAAAATACCCAACTTTTAAACTAGATTATATATCACTTTCACTAACAACTGCAATTATATTTATTAATATGGATACTTTTTATTTATGCAATAAGTGGGCACATTAGTCCATGATGTAGTGGTAATAACGTGCCATAAGGTCAGAACATTGGATGCTTTTAATTAACAAAAATCCAGATTTCCAGAGATTAGTGCACACGGCAGATTATCAGGTAATTAGGGATTCCCCCTTTTACCCCCAAGAAGAGTAATCAGAGACTACGTCATTACAAAAGACTGACACCTCTGATGCACTTAGGTTCAATATAAACTCCTTGGCAGTGTTAGTTAATTAAAATAAGGCGTTTTAACACTAATATGGAGGCCCCCTGCCAGACTGACCATTATATGAATATATCAATCAAATTAAAGCAGTCTGTAAAGTTATATTATCTGTAAAGTTATATTATATCAGAAAATAGCGCTCCCGACATCTGCGCTCTCACTCTCCCTGTCACTTAGCTTCGGTCAGCCCCTACACCATGTTTTCAGCCTTCAGCACCTTGCTCTCTCCTCAATACCCCTCCCCCTGAAACTAGGGGGGTAAATCACCCCCAGATTAAATGAATAGGGGACACGAAAAATAGCAAAATTAAACATTAACATGCATTACCAGATTTGGCCATGGAGACGTATGTTTTTCAGATGAAAGCTTTGAACCATAATGTGTGTGTATATACATAATAAGTTACAGAAAATTAATAATACATTAGTAAGCTCATTTGCATGTCTAAAAGGTGGAGATATGCAAATGAGAATAAAATCCCCCTCACTCTTTCAATCCAAAAATAGCAATTTTATACATTACTCCCTTAAAGTGTATACCCGCTGAGTTAAACAGCTTTTAAGCAAAGCATTGGGTTGGATTTTGCACAATCCAAGAAACTATGGAAAAGTAAGCCTCACCTGGATAATCCTCCCCCTCAAGCTATAGACAGACTAGTAGTCTAGACGACTCTGCTGGTTTCAAATTGGATTTCATCTTAAATGTAAGATTTTTTTTTTTCTTCTAAAAAAATATGTTATGTTGCTTCTTGTATAGCTGCATAGTGCAGAAGCAGGTGAAGTTTTTCCCAAACTACAAATGTCCTTCAGTACTGAACAATCGCCCCTGGAGTATTTGGCACTGGAGACCCCCTCTGTAGGTTTTTGACCTCCTCTTAACTCCGAGCATCGTCTTCAATTGAACCTTTGATGCATCTTGTTTTACTTAAGTTACATCCCCCTGTAAAGAAAAAACAGTCTGGCCCCCGTTCAGCGCTCATCGGATGCTCTTCTACATAAAGGGTCTCTATGACCAGGAAGAATCATGTTTTCAATCAGCAGTATTAATGTGAAATGTGTGTGCAGATATGGCGGAAAGTTACCTTTCATTTCTGTTTATTTAATGATTTAAGTAAGAAATGATGTCCCGGCGTCTCGGCGAGTCTCCCAGCAATGTCGATTCATTGTATTGACGTCCCATATTGCAGTAGGCTGCTTGGAAGGACTTGATGATGGGTAATATGGTTCTTAGGAAGTTACTTCTCCCCCTCTCTCACTTCTCTCTTTCCCTTTCTCTTGTCTGCCTCGCTTTCTTTTGCTTCCCTCATCCTCTCTCTCTTCTCCCTCCTTTCCACTATTTTCTCCCTCCACTCTTGCACTCCTCTATTTTCCCACTCTCTCTTTTTTTCCTCTTTCTTCTCTTTCTTTCTCTAAATCTCTCGGTCCCTTGCTTCCTCAACTCCTTCCATCTTTCTCTCCTCTCTTTCTCCACTCCTTCCCTTCCTCACTCTCCCCTTCCCTCTCTCACTCTCCTTCCCTCTCTCACTCTCCTTCCCTTCCTCACTCTCCTTCCCTCTCTCTCACTCCCCTTCCATCTCTCTCTCTCCCCTCTCTCTCTCTCCCCTTCCCTCTCTCACTCTCCTTCCCTCTCTCTCTCCCCTTCCCTCTCTCTCTCACTCTCCTTCCCCCTCTCTCACTTTCCTTCTTTCTCTCACACTCCCTTATACCGTCCCTATATCTCCTCTCCCACACACCTCCCTTCTCCCCTTTGTCCTCTCCGGTCTCTCTCACCTAGAGCGCCATTCAGACAGCTAGGATTACAAAACAGTAATAATGCAGAAATGAGTATATAATACTAGTCGTTTGCCCGTCACATATGTTGGCATTATATATATATATTTGTTTCCCCACCCCCTTCCCCTGTATCTCTTTCCCCTTTCTCCCTTCCCTCTCCCCTTTCCCCCTCTGTCTCTTCTCCCCCTGTGTCTCTCTCCCCCCGTGTCTCTTCGCCTCACTCTCTCCCCTGTATCTTTCCCTCATGTCTCTTCCCCCCTCCCGTGTATCTCCCCCCTATGTCTTCCCCCCTCCCCTGTGTCTCTTCCCCCCGCTCTCTCTCTCCTCTGTATCTCTTCCCCCCTCCCCATGTCTCTCTCCCCCCTCACACCAGTGTCTCTTTGCCCTCCCTCCCCTGTGTTTTTCCCCTCCCCTGTGTCTCATTCCCCCGTGTGTCTCCCCCCTGTATCTCTCCCCCCTCCCCTGTGTCTCTTTCCCTCCTCCTGCCCTTGTGTCTCTTCCCCCCACTCTCTCCTCTGTATCTCTTTCCCCATCCCCTGTGTCTCTTTCCCCATATCTCATCCCCATCCTGTGCGTCTCTCCCCTGTATCTCTGCCCCCTCCCTGTGTCTCTTTCCCCCTCCCCCATGTCTGTTCCCCCCCCTCCCCGTGTCTCTTCCCCCCCTCCCCTGTGTCTCTTTCCTTCCTCCTGCCCTTGTGTCTCTTCCCCCCACTCTCTCCTCTGTATCTCTTTCCCCATCCCGTGTCTCTTTCCCCATATCTCATCCCCATCCTGTGCGTCTCTCCCCTGTATCTCTGCCCCCTCCCCTGTGTCTCTTTCCCCCTCCACGTGTCTCTTCCCCCCCTCCCCTGTGTCTCTTTCCCTCCTCTTGCCCTTGTGTCTCTTCCCCCCACTCTTTCCTCTGTATCTCTTTCCCCATCCCGTGTCTCTTTCCCCATATCTCATCCCCATCCTGTGCGTCTCTCCCCTGTATCTCTGCCCCCCCCTGTGTCTCTTTCCCTCCTCTTGCCCTTGTGTCTCTTCCCCCCACTCTCTCCTCTGTGTCTCTTCCCCCCCTCCCCGGTGTCTCTTTCCCCATATCTCATCCCCATCATGTGTGTCTCTCCCCTGTATCTCTGCCCCCTCCCCTGTGTCTCTTTCCCCCTCCCCCATGTCTCTTCCCCCCCTCCCCCGTGTCTCTTTCCCCAATATCTCTCCCCCCTGTCCCATGTGAATCCCCCCTGTATCTCTACCCCCTCCCCCGTGTCCCTTTCCTCCCTCTCCCCTGTGTCTCTTTGCCCTCCATCCCCTGTGTCTCTTCCTCCCCCCTCTTCCCAAAGCCGTGACTCACGCCACGCGCTACACGTACGGCAACCTAAGTGTGTATACTCGTTATGGAGCGTTACACACTTACAACAATTATATTAGTAATAATAATATATAACATGAAAACATTAAAAACACAATAAATACATAAAAAGCTTACCCACAGCAATGGGGGGCACCGAGGACCTCTGCAAGTGAAGTTACACCTCCATTTAAGTCGAAATAAAAGATTTTAAACACCTGAAAATCCCCTAAGCAAGAGAAAAAATGGCCGCCGAAAAAAACGAAAACGAGGCTACAGGACCCTAAACACGCAAAACACCTACGGATTTTTACCAAAAAAGCCAGACGAGCTCCAAGAACAAGGACGCAAAATCACCTACAGCTTCGTAACACACATTAGCGGCCATTTTACAACACTAACTTACACAATCCGGAAGTACACAGCTACCTTAACGGATTTTCCTTGCGCACGCACACTATTACACTGCGCACATTCATGACGCTCACACAGCAGCTCCACAGCACTGATGCTGCAGCAACATCAAAACAGATTGTCAGCTCTTCAACACAATGCTTCCTGCATATATTACTTCACAATAGGTAAAGTATATTCATTTATTATTTTATTAACTATTTCATTAGCATAAAAAAAAAACGCTGCTCATAGAACACAATCAACCAACAGCCTCGCAAAGAGCGCCAAAGGCGCTCATTGCGAGCGACATCATGAGCGCCAAAGGCGCTCGGCGCGAGGCTCGCAATCAGCACCGAAGCATCTTGGAACACCAACAAAATTAATGTCTCGACCAAACACCATTACCTGCCTTACAATCTTATTGCCGGCAAGTCGTCTATAAACCCCGATTACAGCACAAGCCACAACTGTATACAAGGAACCACAAACTCTCTTACTCTGACTGATGTGCACTGGTCCGCCATGACACTGCCCACACATGGGAATAATTTATCATATCATTAGATTTTTGTAAACCAACATTAGACTTTCTTTCAAACTGCTCTGCTGGATTGTCGGCGCAGTTAATTAAACGCACATGCAAGTAATTTAATCCGAACTCCTCTCTTTCAAGGTCAATACATTGTGTTGTGATTTAGGTTTAATGAGGTATAAAGAGAATTTAAATATTTGCACAACGTCTCGGCATGTTTACGATCAAGTAGCGTGGGCATTGGTCACCGTCCACGGGTAATGCGACTCCCAGACCTACTAGTGATCCAAGATTCATAATTATGAGTGAACTTCTCTTGGATCACTAGTAGGTCTAGAACCGCAGGACGAGGCCTTCAAAATGATAATCATTGTGCTGTACAGGCTAGATTACCGGGGGCCGCCATAGTCCAAAAGTTTAGAAAATCATGTTTTAAACATTACAATTGTATGAAAATTAAGTGCTTTGTTGGGTAGAACAATAAGATAAGAATAAGCAAAGCTTTTTTTAATTTCCTTTGTTTAAATTCCCAATGCCCCTGGACCCCCCAATATATATAATATATAATATACTAGCGAATTGCCTGTCAAAAAATGACGGGCATGAAATTGTAAGCCAGGGAATGCTGTTTGAGACATAATGAGGACCTTCGGCGCTCATCGCATGCAAGGCGCTCATTGCAAGGCTGTTGGATGTTGTTTTTTTTGTTATCAGAGGGGCTTTTGCTGTCATTGTAAGGTCGGCGCTGATCTGCTTTTTGCGCTTATTGCAAGGCTGTCCCCTGGTGTAGTTTGTGTGCTATGAGCAGCGTTGGCGCTCGTTGTGAGGTGCGTTTATTGCAATACGTTTTTTTTTGTTTTTTTGTGTGTGTATATGTATTTTTGTATGGCAATGAAATAATGAATACATTAATAAATATCCTTTACCTAATTGTAAGTAATATACACAGGAAGCATTGTGTTGAAGAGCTGACAATCTGTTTTGATGTTCCTGCAGCATACAATGGAGGTTTGCACTGCTGTGGAGCTGAGGTGTAAGTGTCAGCAATGTGTGTAGTGTGTAGTGTAAATAGGCTGCGTGCGCGAGGGGAAGCCTTTAGGGTAGCTGTGTAGTTCCGCATTGCGTAAGTTAGTGTAAAATGGCGGCGAATGTGTATGTGGTACGCGTGCGTGGCTGATTTAGCGTCCTTGATAAAAGTGTATCTTTATGTCGTACGGCTTTTTTGAAAATCCCTCCGTGATTAGTGGTGTTTTGCGGCTTTAGGGGTCGTATAGCCTTGTTTTTTTCGGCGGCCATTTTTTCTCTCGCTTAGGTGATTTTCGGGTGTCTAAACTCTTTTATTTGGACTTAAATTGAGGTGTAGCGTCACTCGCAGAGGTCCTCGGTGCCCCCCTTGCTGTGGGTAAGCTTTTTATGTTTTTTTTGTGTGCATTTATTGTGTTTTTAATGTTTTCAGTTGCGCGCGGTTCGGCCGTTAAGGTCGTAATTTTGCGAGTTTGTATAGTTTTTTATTCTAAGTCCAGCGTCTTGTATTTTTTTGGCTAACTCCGTAAATTTTGCGTTCTTAGACGCGCTGTTTGGAATTTTTTGTCTAAGTTCGTATTTTGCTGCTTGTGTGTGTGTGTGTTTGTAACCGCTTGTGAGGCGGCGTAGAGCCTCCACCTCTGCAAATGCAGCCCCTCGCTTTGTGAGAGTCCACATTTGCGGACCAAACTGCGTCCCGTTTTTGCGAGCTCACTTCGCAAGCTCGCAAAGCGTGACGACGATTCGTAGTTTGACAACTATTATATACTAGAATATTGCCCGTCAAAAAATGACGGCAATGAAATTGTAAGTGAGCTAATGCTGTTTGGTGTATATAATGTGGCTGATTTAGCGTCCTTCGTTTTCTATGTCGTGCGAGTTTTTCGGAATATCCGTAGCTATTTGGTGGTGTTTTGCGTGTTTAGGGACCTTTAGCCTCGTTTTCGTTTTGTTCGGCGGCCATTTTTTCTCTCGCTTAGGTGATTTTCGGTTCTCTAAACTCTGAAATTTGTGCTTAAATGGAGGTGTAACGTCACTTGCGCAGGTCCTCGGTGCCCCCCTTGCTGTGTGTAACCTTTTTATTTGTTTGTTGTTTGTATTTGTTGTGTTTGTAATGTTTTTGGGGTCGCGCCGGTTGCGTCCTTGTTTTTTAATCTCGTAGGTGTTTTTCGGCAAATCCGTAGGTGTTTGGTGGTGTTTTGCGTCTTTAGACTGCTGTAGCCTCGTTTTTTTCGGTGGCCATATTTTCTCTCGCTTAGAGAATTTTTTAGTGTCTAAACTGCTTTAATTTGAGTTAAATTGAGGTGTAAGTTTAGTTTTCGAGGTCCTGGGTGTCCCCTCTTGCTGTAAGTAACCTTTTTATGTATTTGTTTTGTGTATTTGTTGGATTTTTGATGTTTTCATGTGCGCGGGTTGCGGCCGTTTTTTGCGAGGTCGTAATGGGTCGTAAGGTGTCTTGTATTTTGTTTGCGTTATGACGTAAAGTTTGCGCTCCTTGCCAGCAACTGCGACCCTTGCTTTGCGAGTGCTGCGGCTCGCGCTCACTATGCGAGGGCCGTGCGCTCGCTACGCGAACCCGCAAGCGTGAGCAACGGCTCGTAAGCTCACAACGGCTCGTATGCTCACAATTATATATGTGATGATATGTATCACATATTATAATTGTCTAACTGCGATTCGTCGTCACTCTTCAGACGAATCGCAGTTAGACAATTATAAACTGCTGCGCATTGCGCAGAGCGCGGCGCGAGCCGCACTTGCGCAGAACGCGGCGCGAGCAGCGCATGCGCAGAGCGCGGCGCAAGCCGCGCTTGCACGCAGCGCGGCCCGAGAGCACATGAAAGAGTGGGGAAGAGGGGGGGTAGAGGCACAGAGGGAGAGTGGGGAAGTGGGGAGGGAGAGTGGGGAAGAGGGGAGGGAGAGTGGGGAAGAGGCACAGAGGGAGAGTGGGGAAGAGGCACAGAGGGAGGGGGGAGAGACACAGAGGGATAGGTGGGAAAGAGACACAGGGGAGGTAGAGGAGGGGGAAAAGACACACGGGAGGGAGAACAGGGGGAAGATACACATGGGAGGGAAATGGGGGGGGGGAGAAGGGAACAGACACAGGGGGAAGGGGGAAAGAGACACAGGCCAGGGGGGAACAGGCACAGAGGGAGAGGGGGGAAGAGGCACAGAGGGAGAGGGGGGAAGAGACACAGGGGGGGAGAGATACAGAGGGTGAGGGAGGAAGAGACACAGAGGGAAGGGGGGGAAGAGGTACAGAGAGAGGGGGAAAGAGGCACAGAGGGGGGGGAACAGAGGAAGGGGTGAAGAGACACAGTGGCGAGACACACAGACAGAGGCGGGGGAAGAGGCACAGAGGGAGAGGGTGGAAGACACAGAGTGGGGAGAGACAAAGAGGGTGAGGGGGAAGAGACAGGGAGGAAAAGGCACAGAAAGAGGAGGGGGAAGAGACACAGGGGAGTGAGAGGAGGGGGAAGAGACACAGGGGAGAGAGTGCAGGGGGGAAGATACACAAGGGAGGGAAATGAAGACACGAGGAAGGCCGTAACAGACACAGGGGGAGGGGGAAAGAGACACAGGCCAGGGGGGAACAGACACAGGGGAGGGTTGGGGGAGACACAGGGGGGGGGAAGAGATGCATGGGAGGGAGAAGGGGGAAAGAGACACAGGGGAGGGGTTTAGAGACACGGGAGGGAGAGGGAGGTAAAAACACAGGGAGGCAGGAGATACAAGGGAGGTAGACGAGGTGGAAGGAGACACAAGGGAGGGAGAGGAGGGGGGAAATAAGACACGAGGGAGGAAGTAGACGGAGGGAGAGACTCGCAATGAGCTCCAAAGGGGCTCATTGCAAGGCCTGTGATGTGCGCCAAAGGCGCTCATCACAAGGCCAGTAAATTAGAGGGGGAGAGGCTTACATTGTGTGGCAAACAGCATTGCCAGGCTTCAGTTTTTATTGCCGTCATTTTTGACGGGCAAGTCGCTAGTGTAATTATAATTGTCAAACTGCAAATCGGCGTCACGTTTGCAAACCTTGCATAGCTGAAGCATAGCGAGGCGAGCAGTTGAGGCATTGAAACATGCAGGACTTGGGCAGAAATGACCATCGAAGGCGCTTCTGCGAGCCTCGCAAAGCGAGGCGAGTCATTGAAAAACGCGGGACTTGGGAAGTAACGCGAGGCGAGCAGTTGAGGCACTTTGGAAACGCAGGATTGCCTTAGGCTGCAAGCAGTTGAGGAACACGGGACATAGAAAAAAACAATTACGAAGTTAACGGCTGAACCGCTGAAAAATCGAAAAACACAAAAAAAGGGAAAAAAACATCACACACTGCACGGGGGCAGCCAGGACGTCTGGGAGTGAGGTTGCACGCAAATTTAAGCCGAATTTGCCGAGTTTCAGCACTCGAAAATCAACTAAGCAAGAAAAAAAATTGCGGCTGAATTTTTTTTTTAAACAAGACTACACGACCCCGAACTGCGCAAAACACCACCATACACGTATGACTTTTATCTAGGAACGTAAGAGGTACAGAACAAACTATTAGCAAGGACGTAAAATGCTTGTGAGCCGCGTAACACATAGAAAATCGCCGCCATTTTACAACACTAACTCGCAACTAATAACGTTACAAATCTAAAGAGGCGCTTTACCTGACTGAACAAACGGTTTGGCCTTGCGCACGCAGCCTATTTATACTGCGCACTGGGCACATTGCTGGCGCTTTCTACTCAGGGCAAATGTACATTGTATGCTGGAGGAAAATAAAGAGAGATTGTTAGCTCTTCAGGAAATTGATTGATGAATATGTTAATTAGAAATAGGTAAAGTAATTAAATATTATTATAAAAAAAAATATTTATAAAAAAAAACGCTAAATAGCATATTTTACACTGTCGTTACTTTATGAATATATAATACATATAGTGGCCAAATCTATTAATGTAGTTTAATTTTGCTATTTTTTGTGTCCCCTGTTCAGTTAATATTGGTGGGATTTGTCCACACACACCTTCAGTTCCTACGACCCTGTGTTATACATCTTCTCAACTCACTGAATAAGATAAAGCCAGTCAGACACGTGCTATTTTTAAGTGCTTGCCGTCAATTATTGAAATAAAGTGTCCCTTTACTGTTAATTTGATGAGGGCAAGAGAAAAGGCTGTGGGCGCTATTTTATTGCATTATTTAAATGCAGGCAAATATTATAACAAAGCTGCAGGATAAGCAACTAGGATGCTTAGTTATATTAGAAGAGGAATTGTTGTGGTAGTCTAAGCGTTCAGCCATGTCAGACCCTCTGTGACCTCATGGACCACAGCACGGCAGACATATCAGCAACTGCCCCTTTGAGCTCCATTAAGCTCAGCAATTGGTTCATTAACAATTGTTTTCACGTTTTGGCTCCATTTTGTATTCCTGCAACTTCCCTTCTCGTGGCTCTTGTCTGTTCATGTCTTGATATGCACTTAGTTTAAGAGCAATCTGCAAAGATGACAAGACAAATGATGTCAGTTCACCAAAGTACTGAGACGGAGAAGCTCCGTGCTGAGGCGGGCAGGATGTGGAGGTGCAGACCAGGGAGGTGGTGACATACAGACACGCGCCATGCTTGATGTCAGTGAACATGAGGTACTGGCACTGCCCTCCACAATGCATTTAGTTAATATAACTATAAATAATCCAATCTAGACAGTGTTGACAAGGCAAGACCCAAAGTCCCTGACCCCCCAAAAAAGACACAACACAACTGTTAGAGGTACAACTGGCCGCAGTGAGTTTTATTATTATAATATGCAAACGGCATATGTAAATTCACTACAACGGGGGAGGAGCCCGGGCTTGGCAGTAACCCCATCCCTTGAGCCCACGCTCAAGAGGTGAACCTCTGTGCCGTCGTCACACCTTCTCAAATGCTCTTATAATGGGGGGGGGGGGGGCGGGTGCCTGCTGCCCTGCCTGCCGCGGAGTGAGGCAAATTGGCGCCCGTGCTGGCCTAAGGGGGCGGAGCAACCGCAACCTCTCGCGCGAGGCCTGCCCCCGCCTCCTTTACCGGCACTTGGTCCTACCAAGTCAAGGGACCCCCGCTGCGGATACCAGCTCACTGGTTCCGCCCCGGGGGTCCTTCATAAGAATAATTTACAGAGACACTTTGCCAAGGGTAGACACTATTGACCATATCATTTGTTGTCTATACACCACTGAGGGCAGAACCAGCTTGGCAGAAAACATTATATATACCTCCACATAACAGACAGATATATACATAGCCTCCATAAAGGGTGTGCACAGTGTGAGATATACCATGAGCTTAGCAACAGAAAAATGAATATATACTAATTCCTTCACTTTAAAGAATTATAAAAACGTTTCACCCACACTATCGTACAAAATGTACATCTCCAGCCCTACACGATACAGATATATTTGTATTATCTGAATTGTGAATTGATTACCAGTTGTCTCATTAGGGAAAAAATCCTTCCTGATCCCAAATACTGGCAATCAGATCTGGAAACTGAATCAAAATTCTACCTGTTTTAGTTAACCAATATAATCTTGAGTGCTCTTTTTGTTTTAACATTTTTTTTTACGTTAACTTTTCAATTTTCTGTCACAACCACCATTGTTGGTGAGTTCCACATTCTGACTGCCCTTACTATTAATAATCTTTTTCTTTCCCTATATCAGGGGTGTGTTTCTGCCTAGGCCCATGAGGCCTATAGGAAGTATAGGAAGGGATATGCCTGTCTGTGTGTACTTGAATATATGATTTGGCATATAGAAACGGAAGCGCTATAAGTGGATTGTGGGGCAGCATAAAACTCATGCCCATGCTTTAAGGTGAAATATGTTCCCTCACCTCAAAGGGCTAGCCTATTATCAGTTATACACATATTAGCAAGAAAAAGACCACCTGTCCAAATCTTGTCTTGACCCGGGATGTACGTATTTAAGATAATCATTGGCTGATCTCTTTTCTAGCTCTATAGTGTGGTGCCCAAAATTGTACTTCATATTCCAAGCAAGGCCTTACCAGGGATTTATAAAATGGCACAATTATTTTTTCTTCCATTTGCTTCTATAGCCCTCTTAATGCATGCTAATATTTTACTTGCCTTTGCAGCTGCTGCCTGGCACTGTTATGCAGGTGGTTGTACATAAACAGTCCTAAATCATTTTATGTCCGTGATACCACTAAATATGAACCAGTTAGATTATGTCCCATACTTAGTTCTCATGCCTAAATATATAAAAAAAAAAAAATTCTGTGATAAAACTTATCCTATGAATATTTTGTTATTAGTAAAAATGATGCAAAAGGCAATTAATGAGTTTGTGTCTGGCCAATGAATGGGTTTAGATTTTTTGATATTCTTGGGGATGCTTTGCTTTTGTCATTTTCTGTGTTTGTTAATCAAACTATTATTTAAAGCAGGAATTTTGCAGTTCTTTGTTAAATATTAATCACATTTATTCTTGATGTGATAAATTAAAGTTTGTATAATTATTTTTATTTTGCTTTTTAAAAACGGTGATTTTAAGTGTAGTTTTTCCAAAGATATTTTATAAAAAAAAAAAAAAAAAAAAAAATAACATCAGTAATCCTTTAAGTCTCTTTGTCTCAACTACTTGATCTGCAAAATAGTTATTTACCTAATACACATTATTTAACTCACAATCTCAGCATACTTTATATAAAACACATGACTTGTCTTTTGGGCAGAGTTATGAGCAGAACAATCTGTAATATGAACTTCAAAAAACATGTTGAATTTTAGACAACTTTTTAAGACTTTGATGAATAGACATTTCAGTCTCCTGTTTAAGACCAGATGTCAAGATTAAATATCAAGTTTCTAAGGAGCAATTTGACGCAATTGAAACTTTTGATCTGTACTTTGTTCTGAGTAAATGATCCCCCCGTGGCTTTTAAATAGTTATGATCGTTTTCTATTAAAGAAGAGAGATAATGATGTTCCACCACTAATGTAACAATGAAGTCAATACTTAGATAATTCCTCATCCCCACCATAGTGTAATAAAGAAATCATCTCTGTCTGCGGAGTTCTTGAAGATATATGATGAATCCTTTTTAAGTTCTGCTTAGAAACCTAACAAATAAGCTAAATTTGATGCAATTGATCATATCATTTCCTGTTAGATTAGCACTTTCTGAGAATCAGCTCCAGATAAGCTTCAAGGAATTGTCATCTTGGGGTGGGTGAAGATCTTCCCAGAAAGTTGTCCTAGTAGGAGTCCTTTCTGCCCCCTTCCTGTTGCTGACACTCTAGGATAACCTAGATGATCAGTAAAAAAAAATGTACAGTTCCTTGGAGAGATCCTGTGCCACCCCTTGGACACCTCCTGGAGAATGAAGCACCTATGCTAGACAGTTACTTTCTAAATAAATGAAACCCTATTGTTTGGCCACTACATGAAGCTTTAAATAATCACTCCAATATTTACATTTTCCACCTAGAGGGCTCCTCCTAGTTACCCCAAAAACCTACACGGCCACTCTGCAATTTGTGTCAACGTTAAACTTGAATTATATACAGGGCCTAATTTACATCTCACTTCCCATAAGCAAATAATTCTCAGGTACCCCCAAACAAATTTTATTTTAACGTGAGGGTTGTAGACAAACAATATATTTGTGTTGAAACCATTTGTATCGATATATATTAAACACTCAAATATATGTTCTTCTAACCATCTCTTCTGCTACAATGGTTTCAGTTCTACACTGTTACATTAATTCCTCCTGTGTAATCAAGATACCACCTTCCCTCTCACCCACCCACCTCTAACTGTTGCAGCTATATAGCAAATTCCCATTTGCATGTTCTATTATCTGACCACTCGGAGTACATAACATATTTCATACTAAAGCCATTCACCTCAGATTTCTCTGTCAGACCCCATCCCTCTCCTATTTAATGAAAAAAACTTTCTAACTTTACATACCTTCCTACCTAAGCAAACTTTCACTTCCTTCCGTGCTGTTCCTTATCTGCTTTTCCCCATCTTTTAGAGTAAGGTTGTATGTATAGTGTTGTTGAACACCGCAGGAGCTGCGTGACAGGCGTTTATGATTGGTTAGTATACATCATGCGGTGCAGACCCTCTAGGGAGAGAGGAGAGACTCTTATGCTTGTTTGTTGCTTGGGCAGAAAGTGCTTCACAATCTGTGCAACTCTACAACAATCACAATACAGCTGATTGTGATGTCACACACACCCCCTGTCACTCAAATATATGAGGTGGTACTAGAGTCAAACGTAAATAAACACAGAATCTTTGCCAAGAAAGCTCGGATTCCGAAACTTCTAAATGTATTTCAACTTGCCTTCTTCAGATCCTTCCACTGGTGTCCTCCACATTGTGCTGAGTTTTCTGTCCCTTTATGCTTAAAACAGGGCTCTTTATCTTCTACAGTTTGTTAACATTGTATTTTTCCTTGTTCTTATCCACTGTACAGCACTATGGAATAAGTTGGCGCATTACAAATAATAATAATAATAATAATAATAATAATAATAATATGCTCTGCTATGTGCTACTTAACAAGTTGTGGAAATATAATAGGGCTTATCATAGTGGATCAATACCCTTCAATTAATATTAATAGCAAGCTACAGACTTTACAGTTTTTCATTACCAGTTCTACTCTGTTTTTGTGAACTAGCAGATATTGGGTTACGAGACAGTTAGTAGTATGTGAACATCTTACTGGGTTCACTGATGGTCCAGTGGTTAAGATGTGGTGTTTTCAAGAGATCACACCATCCTGAAGCCAAGTAGGCTTGGGACTGCTCAGTACTTGGATGGAAGACTACCTAGGAATACCAGGAGCTGTATGCCGTGGACCACTGGAAAGGAACTGTCAACCCACTCCAATATCTCTGCTATTAATACCAAGTGGATCAGCATGGTGTGTTGCGGTCCATGAGGTCACAGAGCGTTGGACACGACTAAACGACACAAACACACCCACAAATATCTTACTATGTGATTTGTGGACTCACCCGCTTTCCTCAACCCATCTTTACCAGTCTTCTGCTTTCAGAAGCTCCTCACTTGTAGCCAGGATTTTATTGTCAAATGGACAATCTGAAACCGGACTTACTCAGTGCTGGGACTTGTGGTCATTTTGCCTGTACCTGATATCTTTGATATGAGGACAAGACTTCAGTTCCCAGCAGGCAATGTAGAATAGATAGGAAGTGCAAATATTTGCTGCACTATTTAGCCAGTTATAGAGAACCTTTGCTTTTCCAAGTCCCAACGCACCAGGTACTTCCTGTATGGAGCACAGTATTATTATTATTATTATTATTATTATTATTATTATTTATATCGCGCCAACATATTCCGTAGAGCTGTACAGGGGTTGAGTACATGGCAAAAAACAAACTTAACACCTTGTAAAGAATGGAGGGGCCTGTTTTTGAGCATAAAATCAAATGAATCAAATGTACATATACTACAAAATAATTTTGCTGTATT
This sequence comes from Discoglossus pictus, assembly GCA_027410445.1. Taxonomy (NCBI): domain Eukaryota; kingdom Metazoa; phylum Chordata; class Amphibia; order Anura; family Alytidae; genus Discoglossus; species Discoglossus pictus. Next base: position 128,781 of record JAPZIH010000832.1, on the reverse strand, counting down.
TTAACTTTTCTTCCAATGCACCTGCCTACTTTGCCTAATGGGAAATCCAGCCCTAATTATTAAAATATTTGTTATATGTAATATGCATGCTTCTTTGATGGTAACAAAATCTAACCATAACTTACTTAGAAGTAGATTATGGAGCTGCGTTGTTTTTACGATCTGTTATTTTTGTTCCAAGTACCGTATTTGCCAGCGTATAAGGCGACTGGGCGTATAAGACGACCCCCCAACAATGCCACTCAAAATCCCTCCTCAACCTCAACCCCGCTCCTCATCCTCAACCTCCCTCCTCATCCTCAACCTACCTCCTTATCCTCAACCCACCTCCTCATCCTCAACCCCCCTCCTCATCCTCAACCCACCTCCTCATCCTCAACCCCCCTCCTCATCCTCAACCCCCCTCCTCATCCTCAACCTCCCTCCTCATCCTCAACCCCCCTCCTCATCCTCAACCCCCCTCCTCATCCTCAACCCCCCTCCTCATCCTCAACCTCCCTCCTCAACCTCCCTCCTCAACCTCAACACCCCTCCTCATTCTAATCCCCCTAAATACCTCCTTCTCTCCATTTCCCCTCACTTTCATCTGCAGCTTCTCCTCCGGCCTCCGCTCCCTCCTTCGTCGGCACCCGGTATATGCTAATGACGTGGCGCGCATGTGACGCCATATCATTAGCATATACCTGGTGCCGACGCAGGAAGGAGCGGAGGCCGGAGTAGAAGCTGCAGATGAAGGTAAGTGAGGGAAGAGGGGGAGGTATTTAGAGGGGTAAAGTGAGGAGGGGGGTTTAGAATGAGGAGGGGGGATTATAATGAGTAGGGGGATTAAGGATGAGGAGGGGGAGGCACCCGGCGTATAAGATGACCCCCCCACTTGGAGGCATGTTTTTCAGGACAAAAAATAGTCGTCTCATACGCCGGCAAATACGGTAATAAAAAAAATAAATATTATTATCCATAATTACACCATTTACTCTGTCAATTCATTTTTTTATATTTACTCTCAAATAAAATAAAAAAAATAAAAAGCAGAAATAATTATGTGTGCCTGTAAGGGGATTATTAATTCTTTGTGGTTTTTGCATATGGCAATGTATATAACCTAAGTATATAAACACAGGTGAATGGAGGCAGTTACAATACGCTCTGTACTCTCAAACAGACATAATGAGGCGTAAAAGAGGTATTGAAAAAACTAATTAATTCTATATCACATAAAAGTGAGTGATAATTGTGTGAATGTTATAACAGAACAGTAAACTTGTCAAAACAGACCTTTCACATAGAAATGTTTTCTTAATATCATTATTTTCATACAATACGGTGCTTCTTTTGTGTGCAAACTCCTTAATAATTTGTGACGGTACATAGTAATTATACAAATTGCTGATATACCACCCACTATTTGCTTACACAAGGCCTCAAGGTCAGTTCCTTAGTGGATACCTTCATTATAACAAGTCATCCGTGTAGTGAAAATTGTAGGGCACAGAAACAGATATTTATCAGTTAGTTATGATGAAGAGGTATTGCAGAAATACATTTTTTTATAAGTTAAATTACCAGTTTAAATGATTTTCCTGTTAAACCAATTTATAAAAAAAAGAAATACAAGTGCAAACAGCGACAAATCAGATCTTTACCCTGAAAATATAATTTGAAAACATAGTTGATCTTATTATTGGTTGTTGCTGTACCCATTCCCACCTCTCTCATTGTCTATAACATTATATAAAGGAAGTGAAAGATTTCAACTGCAATAATATTGATTCCCTTCTGGATTGGTACCTTGTCATGGTGAATGGGCTTGTGTAGCTAAATGAAGCTGTGAGCTATACCATGTGGGGTTACTCAAGATTGGTAAATCATAGCAGACATATAGTGGTCCACTGGAGAAGGAACTAGCAACCCAGTATATTTGCAAAAGATAACCTTGTGGATAAGCACAATCAGAAACATAAAGATGTGCCTGGCATGCTGAAGTATATTGGGTCAGGGAGAGTTGGACCCAACTGAACAACAACAATATTGATTTGGTCATCTTGGTATGACTAGTATAATGTTATTGCAGTTGATATTTTTCATTTCAGATAGGTGGGGAGGGGTACAGTTTTGGCCAGTAATGAGGTCGCTAACGTAATGTTTTTGCTGCTGTTTGTACGTGCATTTTTAATGTTAATTAATGGTGAACTAAATATTTGGATTAACATAAGAAGAGCACATCCATCGCTAGATATAACCTGGAAACAAACATTAACCATGGTAACCTCTACGTTAAACGCCGAGGCATAGTCATAGGGAAATAAATAATCATATATTAAATAATACATTTTGAGGCCAAATGTCAAGATATAAACGTTTAGTGAATTGTTCAAACATTTCTTCTTCTTTCAGTCAGGTTTCTTAAGGACGCGTACAGAGGAGTTCTTTATATCACCTTTACCCCAGCACCTTGCAGATAAGCACAATTATACATCACCCGATGGACATCACCCACATGTGCTGTACAAAAGATCCGCAGAGCACAGAATTACCCGTCACACGGCGAACTCGCATTACGGCGCTGATATCCAGAAGAATCGGATACATTCTGAGCACTTGACTATTAATGGAGGTTCCCGAACTAGAAATAAGCAAAAGCGACATTTTTGTGGAAGTCGTAAGAAATGTGAGTTACATTTATTTTCATGATTTCACTTTTTTATCTGCTAAATGGTAAAACAAGTAATGATCGTTACAAAGCCATTTTAGCCAAATTATGTAAAGTTATAAATTGGTTAAATGGAATAGTTCGTTTTGCCGGTGACTAACACCAAAACTCATAAAAAAATAAAATTAAAAAAAAATTAAAAAAAAATCGGAAAACTTTTATTTACACATATGTAATGTAACAAAAAATTAAAAAGAAGGACCTGTTGAGGGAAAAATGGGTGGGGCTCAAATTATCTTGAATTGTTTAGCTTCCTGTGTGCTTTTAAATAGTGACATATTTCCAGGACTGAGGCTACAAATCGTATAGAAATAATAATAACAACAAGCCAGCTAAATGATAGAGAATGATGGAAACCCTATGATCCATGAGGGATCCTCCTATCTGGAAGGCTCAACCAATTGAGATAGAGAAGGAAGGAAACCCTATGATCCATGAGGGATCCTCCTATCTGGAAGGCTCAACCAATTTGATGCCCCAAATCTGGCTAAAGTTGCATATATTACAGCACAAAAGCCTAACAAAAAGATCCAGTTACCAAACTCACACATGTAGAGATGCTAGAACAATAATACTTATTCAATAGTTATTCTATAGGTCACTACATTAAAAAATAATGCTAATAAAAACATAATGAAAATCAAAAGGGACAATATAAATACATTGTTTTGGTGATAGATATGAATCTGCAGGCCATAACAACAATTATCCACTAAACAATAGCCTCACAAAGATGACGAATAGTTAAAAAAAAAAAAAAGGATCTATATTGATTAAATCCTTATCTATTTGTGACATTACTTTTTACCAACTAAAGATCACCTATAACATATTACTTAGAGCAGGGATTCCAGCAGCTTCTAAAAAATCTTCTGTGAAAAATACATTTTAAGAAATATTAGAATATAAACTTGTTTACCAAAAAATAGGTTGCAAAAATATATGGGGCCTCATTCAATTGAAATTTGGCCAATTGAATAGGGCTATAAATAAGCACATAGCATATTTTTTTAAAGAAGTTTTTAGTTAGTGAACATCTATCCAAAAGCAAGGTTTTCACTAACTAAAAAC